>CAUDMG010003632.1:4207500-4210000 GCA_958450375.1 Homarus gammarus | reverse complement strand
TGTTTAATTGGCGTGACGTTATAGGTAGAATGTTAAAGAAGATCAACGGACACAGTTCTGAGAAAGTCCGGCGGCCACTTAAAACAACAGTGTTTACGGCAGGTATTACTCCTAACACAAACACACAAAAATACTTTGTTAAAACAGAATTTAGTGTAAGTTAATATATTGATAGTAAAGTTTAAGATGGTCCATGTTAGGGTGGTCCATGTTAGGGTGGTCCATGTTAGAGTGGTCCATGTTAAGATGGTCCGTCACCTACCCTCAGTGCCTCACCAGCTCTCTCCCTCCCTCCCTCACCTCACACTACCTCCACCCAGTATATCTTGCTAACATAATATTATCGTGTATTAAGTTTGGATGAGAATACCTCTAAGTTACCGCTGGTCTGCCGCTCCCTCCTAACTTACCTCTTAACAACATTGTAAAGTGCTGTTAAGTGCCGTAAAGTGCTATTAAGTATCATAAAGTGTTCTTAAGTGCCATAAAGTGCTATGGCAGTGCCCAGGGGAAGGATTTCTCGTAAGTAAAGGTGTAACAATTGACCTTATTGTTTAACTTAGGATGAAACGCAGAAATAAACTAAAAAAATGGGGTCAAATTTACTCCGAGACGATACCTCTACTCACTTACACACACACACACACACACTTACACCAGGATATCTAATGGTCTGGAAAACCTGGAAGAGCCAGGGAATTTTACAAATAAACCTGGAATTTTATGCGAATTCGGTTCAACTTCAAAATATTGTTATTTTGACAGCAATCTTACCATAAATTAATGATGTACTATAAGAGAGGTAAATAATTGAACTTTTATGAACAAATTCCAGTAAATACTCCACTCATGAGTCATATAGGTGGATTAGGTGAGTGATTTTTCGTTTTTTGTTGGACTTCCGTCTTCTTTTTGAACGTCCAGGCCGACCCACGTGAATCGCGCAAATCCCAGGGGAAAAATATGGAGGGGGTCAAGATATTTTTTGAAAATATGTAGAGAGGTAAACTGTCTTTTGCCCCTAATTATGTAATAAATTGTTATGTATTTATCAAATGTGAGGAATTTATGAAAATAAAGTGGAGAAAAAAAATGAACTTAAAGACAATAGCGGGAGTCTGACAGCTTTCTGTAACTAGTATCTAGACGGAGTACATCACTGTACATACTTTACTTAATACTTTAATTCATACATGTATAATTTTTTGGGTCAGATTGGCTTGGGGTGGGTCCTTAAAAGGTCGTCAATTTCTTGATTAATATCACACCTGAAAAAACCAAGGAATTTTGTTTGGTCTGACCAGTAGACAATACACACACACACACGTTCACACACACTCTTTCATACCTACACACACATACGCTTACATACCAACACACACACACGCATTTACACACACACTTGACCCATTCCCTGCTGGGTGTACAATTAATGCCCCGGGAATGAACCAGCGTCCCTTAGGTCAGGAGGCTAGTGCTGTGTTTGCTCAACCTCTGGATCTAAAAAAATCTCACATTATTTCAAATATATATTCTTCCAGGTGCTGTTGTTTCTCTTGTTGTGGGTCCCAAAGGCAATGATATATATATATATATATATATATATATATATATATATATATATATATATATATATATATATATATATATATATATATATATATACAGGTCCCTCCATTAACACCACAACCCTCGCGGAGTCATTAAAGAAATATTTTCACACATTCTTTTATACTATTACTAGCAGAAACGGCAACGGTAGGACGCCACCCTCCTGGAGGCTCCACATTGTCTCACTGTTCAGTCCTCAAAACTTCTTCTTCCATCAATAGTTCATTAACGGTGTATGTAAGTTCCACTACAACGGTACAGCAAAGTATATTTTTTTAGCATTAAACTGTTATTATTTTATTGTCTAATCATCACTACATATAACACCACCCATCATCACTACATATAACACCATCCATCATCACTACATATAACACCATCCATCATCACTACATATAACACCATCCATCATCACTACATATAACACCACCCATCATCACTACAGATAACACCACCCATCATCACTACAGATAACACCACCCATCATCACTACATATAACACCATCCATCATCACTACAGATAACACCACCCATCATCACTACATATAACACCACCCATCATCACTACATATAACAACAGCCATCATCACTACATATAACACCACCCATCATCACTACATATAACACCATCCATCATCACTACAGATAACACCACCCATCATCACTACATATAACACCACCCATCATCACTACATATAACACCACCCATCATCACTACATATAGCACCACCCATCATCACTACATATAACACCACCCATCATCACTACATATAACACCACCCATCATCACTACATATAACACCATCCATCATCACTACATATAACACCATCCATCATCACTACATATAACACCACCCATCATCACTACATATAACACCACCCATCATCA
>CAUDMG010003632.1:4180000-4200000 GCA_958450375.1 Homarus gammarus | reverse complement strand
GTAACTCCTTATACACCTGAACACGGAAATACCTGGCACTAATTAAAAGTTTTAAGTGGATTATTAACTTTGCCACTTCCTCCCCTCCTCCTCTCCCTTCCCCTCCTCCTCTCCCTTCCCCTCTTCCTCGCCTTCCTCTTCTCTCCATCCTTCTTTCCATCTCCTTTCCCTCTCATTTCCTCTCCTCACCTTTCCATCCCCTCTTCTTCCCACCTACCACCCCACACCTGACTCACCACCACACACGCTTACAACAGGTACGCACCACCACACCTTTAACATTACCTGGTGTTCTTACGGGATAATAAATAGCTCTTTGTGTAATAGAGTTATTAAGGTAAAATAACACAGGTTCGTGATTATACTAAGGTTGAAGTGGTTATCTTAGCTCCTCTGTTGGCCTGTGTTTGATGCTGCTGTTGAGTATGATGTTTTAATCCCTTGAGTATGATGTTTTAGCCCCTTGAGTATGATGTTTTAGCCCCTTGAGTATGATGTTTTAGCCCCTTGAGTATGATGTTTTAGCTCCTTGAGTATGATGTTTTAGCCCCTTGAGTATGATGTTTTAGCCCCTTGAGTATGATGTTTTAGCCCCTTGAGTATGATGTCTTAGCCCCTTGAGTATGATGTTTTAGCCCCTTGAGTATGATGTCTTAACCTCTTCATTACGATAATTTAGCCTCTTGAGTAATTATTATTATTATTATTATTATTATTATTATTATTATTATTATTATTAATTATAATACCTGATACTCCTGGTATAAGTAATAAAGTTTGGTTATACACGTTTAATAATATATTATAGTGAGTATGATTATTTAAGGCTATCTTCTCACCTTGTACAGGTAAGGTGATGGTACTGTCTATGGCCTCCACCCAGCAAGGCTTCTCGCTAAGGTACGTACCCTGTGTGTGTGTGTGTGTGTGTGTCATTAGTGTACCTTCAGCACACAAGGAAGCAGCGTAGCCGACACTGTACTCGTCCACCTTCACTTCCCCAATTGTAAAGTTAGGAACCCATATACTGCTGGGTGAACTAGGGGTGGGGGGGGGGGAGGGACTGCATACACTAACTTTAGGTTGTAATTATAGGTATACAGTATATAAAGGTACTAATTAAATTTACCAATGATAGATAGGCATTATAGATTATAATTACAGGTAAATAAAGGTAGTAATTATCGAGAAAAGGTATGTGTGTGTGTTTGTTTTTCATGGATTATATAACGTAACTCAGCCTGAGGTCCATTCATACATTATAGATGAAGCCAATAATTCCTTACTAAGTATAGATTATAGATTATCCGTAGACACAGGTGAGTGAGTCAGGGGAGTGAGGGAGGGTGAGTGAGGGAGGGTGAGTAAGTGAGTGAGTTAGGTATGTGAGTCAGGGGAGTGAGTGAGTGAGTGAGGTGTGTAAGTCAGGGGAGTGAGGGAGGGTGAGTGAGGGAGGGTGAGTAAGTGAGTGAGTGAGGTGTGTGAGTCAGGGGAGTGAGTGAGTGAGTGAGGTGTGTGAGTCAGGGGAGTGAGTGAGTGAGTGAGGTGTGTGAGTCAGGGGAGTGAGGGAGGGTGAGTGAGTGAGTGAGGTGTGTGAGTCAGGGGAGTGAGTGAGTGAGCGAGTGAGTGAGTGAGGGGTACAGTGAGGCCAGATTAATTATCAATACTCAATACGTCGCTGGTAATTAGCACAAGACTCAGGTAATAATCAATGGTGTTAGTATTCCCATAAAGGTTTGATTACTGTGGCCCTTATTGTGTGTTATAATGGCGTGATGTAACTGAAACGTGATGGTTAATGTAGCTGTAACGTGATGGTTAATGTAGCTGTAACGTGATAGTTAATGTAGCTGTAACGTGATGGTTAATGTAGCTGTAACGTGATGGTTAATGTACCTGTAACGTAATAGTTAATGTAGCTGTAACGTGATGGTTAATGTAGCTGTAACGTGATGGTTAACGTAACTGTAACGTGATGGTTAATGTAGCTGTAACGTGGTGGTTAATGTAGCTGTAACGTGGTGGTTAATGTAGCTGTAACGTGGTGATTAATGTAACTGTAACGTGGTGGTTAATGTAGCTGTAACGTGGTGGTTAATGTAGCTGTAACGTGATGGTTAATGTAGCTGTAACGTGATGGTTAATGTAGCTGTAACGTGATGGTTAACGTAGCTGTAACGTGATGGTTAATGTAGCTATAACGGTGGTTAATGTAGCTGTAACGTGGTGGTTAATGTAACTGTAACGTGGTGGTTAATGTAGCTGTAACGTGATGGTTAATGTAGCTGTAACGTGATGGTTAATGTAGCTGTAACATGATGGTTAATGTAGCTGTAACGTGATGGTTAACGTAGCTGTAACGTGATGGTTAATGTAGCTGTAACGTGGTGGTTAATGTAGTTGTAACGTGGTGGTTAATGTAACTGTAACGTGGTGGTTAATGTAGCTGTAACGTGATGGTTAATGTAGCTGTAACGTGATTGTTAACGTAGCTGCAACGTGGTGGTTAATGTAGCTGTAACGTGAGGGTTAGTTAAGAGGAATATTCACGTCAAATATTAATATAGAAGCAAAAGTAATGACTCTCTCTCTCTCTCTCTCTCTCTCTCTCTCTCTCTCTCTCTCTCTCTCGGTAAAGTACAAAGTTTACCTCATCAAACCACAAAGTTTTCCCCCCACAAATTCTTTAAATCGTCTTCATATTTTTTTTTTATGTCTTAGGTACGTTGTTTACCCTGGGTCCGTCCCGCTTCACATTATTCGTTTTACTTTTGTTTTTTAATTTACATGTTTTTACTATAATTTGGGTACGTTACTCATCCACACCACACACGCCATAACACACCCATACACGCCATAACACACCCATACACGCCATAACACACCCATACACGCCATAACACACCCCATACACGCCATAACACACCCATACATGCCATAACACACCCATACACGCCATAACACACCCCATACACGCCATAACACACCCCATACATGCCATAACACACCCCATACACGCCATAACACACCCATACACGCCATAACACACCCCATACACGCCATAACACACCCCATACACGCCATAACACACCCCATACACGCCATAACACACCCATACACGCCATAACACACCCATACACGCCATAACACACCCCATACACGCCATAACACACCCCACACACGCCATAACACACCCCACACACGCCATAACACACCCTTACACGCCATAACACACCCATACACGCCATAACACACCCCATACACGCCATAATACACCCCATACACGCCATAACACACCCATACATGCCATAACACACCCATACACGCCATAACACACCCCATATACGCCATAACACACCCATACACGCCATAACACACCCATACACGCCATAACACACCCCATACACGCCATAACACACCCCATACACGCCATAATACACCCATACACGCCATAACACACCCATACACGCCATAACACACCCATACACGCCATAACACACCCCGTACACGCCATAACACACCCATACATGCCATAACACACCCATAAACGCCATAACACACCCCATACACGCCATAATACACCCCATACACGCCATAACACACCCACACACGCCATAACACACCCATACACGCCATAACACACCCTTACACGCCATAACACACCCATACACGCCATAACACACCCTTACACGCCATAACACACCCATAACACGCCATAACACGCCACACTACACTACACTACACCCACCACACACGCCTCCACACCATCACACCCACTCACACAACACATCCCCATCACACCCTCACCACACCCTCACCACACCCACACCACGCCCACACGCCCACTTAAGTAATAAAAAGTTTTCCCCACAAACTCTGGCTACACTTCGGGCCCGGTGACTCAGTAGTGGTGGTGGGTACAACCTGACTGACCTAGTTTGAGAGAGAGAGAGAGAGAGAGAGAGAGAGAGAGAGAGAGAGTTGCTAAGGTATAATTAATCTTAGTACTTTATGGGGTTAGGTTAGGTTAAATATTCACACACCCGTTAACACCATATTAAACACTACACTTCACTGTATATAATACCCAGAGTGTATGTTAAGTATCCTACACCTACACTCAAAACCCGCCCACATCACGCCCGCATCACGCCCATACCCCACCCACATCCATACCCCGCCCACATCACGCCCACACCCCGTCCATCATACCACATTAGGGAAACAATATTCTACGGTCAATTCAACCCATATTTCATTTAGTTTTTCTCTCGCGTGTGTGTGTGTGTGTGTGTGTGTGTGTGTGTGTGTGTGTGTGTGTCGCCAAAAAAAACACCTTTATCGCTGAATCATCAACCTTTATGGCGATGTTTTTCTTTTTGTGTCGATATATTTTTACGATATCTTTTGGCGATGTTTTTAGAGATGTTTTTTGGTGATATATATTGGTTATATATTTTGGCGAGGTTTTTGGTGTTATGTTTTGGCGCCATGAAGTGTTACAGAGAGAGAATGTAGAGAAATATGCCCCATTAAGCTGAGGCAATCCCTCATTGACCTATTTGGTTTCTCTAGCCTTCATACCTGTGCTAGTGACAGGGGAAGACAGACAGACAGACAGACAAAATTAACTTTAGCTCAACATTACTGTACGTGTGACAGAGCGTTGTATGTGGCTTAACTCGATACAGAATATATATAATCAGGGCCGGATTCAGGAGTTGGCAAAGTGAGCAGCTGCCCAGGGGCCTCCACAATCTGGGGGCCTCCACATGTCAATATTTTATTTAAATGTTTATTCATTTGGATTATTTTTATTTTCATTCTTTAAAATTCATGTTTATCTATTCCATCACATAAAACTATGTTCAGCAAGAAGCGTGATAGAAATTAGGCTAGCTACTTCTTGAAATTCATGAATACCTGGTTTTCCTGTGAACCGTATATCAGGGCTGGTCGACTTGCAACCACATGAATGACTCCAGGCATGTCTCACTTTTGTGCGTGTTGGAAATTTGTACATTATCAATAAATATACAGTTAATTAAAAATTTCTCAATGTTCTAATTTCCTCAATATAACTGCATATGGCTTCAAAATTCTCCAAAGAAGTGTTCAAATTTCAAAATTTTCCCGGAGGCCTTACAGCGCCCCCTGGAACTCCCAGATGTTTAGGCTCGCTTCACTCACCCCCACCCCACCCTCTTGGGTAGTTATAATGAGGGGGCCTCCACAAAGAGACTGCCCATGGGCCTCCACAGGTCTAAATCCGGCACTGTACATAATTATGTTCACAGCCAAATGTAATGTTTTCTTCTTAACTGATTATATTAAGTTGATCTTTAAGTGAAAGAAAATAGTTTGTTATTATTTAAAAAGCATACAAGTCTAAGGATTTCTCTCTCTCTCTCTCTCTCTCTCTCTCTCTCTCTCTCTCTCTCTCTCTCTCTCTCTCTCATGTGTTCCAGGGAGACATGAGGGAGGGGAGGCATAAGGGAGGGGAGGTGTGAGGGAGGGGAGGTGTGAGGGGGGGGGAGGTGTGAGGGAGGGAAGGTATAAGGGAGGGGAGGTGTGAGGGAGCGGAGGTGTGATGGAGGAAAGGTGTGATGAAGGGGAGTTTTGAGGGAGGGGAGGTGTGAGGGAGGTGAGGTGTTAGGGAGAGAGGTTGAGGAGTGAGGGAGGGAAGGTGTGAGGGAGGGGAGGTGTGAGGGAGAGAGGTGAGGTGTGAGGGAGGGAAGGTGAGGGAGGGGAGGTGTGAGGGAGGGGGGTGTGAGGGAGGTGAGGTGTTAGGGAGAGAGGTTGAGGTGTGAGGGAGGGAAGGTGTGAGGGAGGGGAGGTGTGAGGGAGAGAGGTGAAGTGTGAGGGAGAGAGGTGAGGTGTGAGGGAGAAAGGTGAGGGAGGGGAGGTGTGAGGGAGAGAGGTGAGGTGTGAGGGAGGGGGTGTGAGGGAGGGGAGGTGTGAGGGAGAGAGATGAGGGAGGGGAGGTGTGAGGGAGAGAGGTGAGGTGTGAGAGGGAGAGGTGAGGGAGGGGAGGTGTGAGGGAGAGAGATGAGGTGTGAGAGAGGTGAGGTGTGAGGGAGGGAAGGTGTGAGGGAGGGGAGGTGTGAGGGAGAGAGGTGAGGTGTGAGGGAGAAAAGCGAGGTGTGAGGGAGAGAGGTGAGGGAGGGGAGGTGTGAGGGAGAGAGGTGAGGTGTGAGAGGGAGAGGTGAGGGAGGGGAGGTGTGAGGGAGAGAGGTGAGGTGTGAGAGAGAGAGGTGAGGGAGGGGAGGTGTGAGGGAGAGAGGTGAGGTGTGAGAGGGAGAGGTGAGGGAGGGGAGGTGTGAGGGAGAGAGGTGAGGTGTGAGTGAGAGAGGTGAGGGAGGAGAGGCTTCATGGCTCACGTGGAGCTGAGAGGATTAGTGTTGTATATATATAGAGATGTGAAAGCTATATCTATTTTTATATTTCTTCAATAAAGTAAATTAAAAAAAAAACTATATGAATTTTACTACAACAAAATAAAATAATAAAATAAATTTAAATAATAACTCACATATTTCGACCACATAAAATCACATAAGACGTAATACCTGTTAAGTACCTATGTAATTAAAAGTGATAATTACCTTATTAATCACTAATTCGTGGCGGACAAGAATTTTAACAGGTAAGTGTGAAGCAATAAAGCGTCACGCATCAGTACGCTTCAACAAAAAAGACAAAATATCTCATAATATTTATGCTGAGAGATAAGAGAAAGAGATGAGGAGGAAGTTCTCTTGGGAGATAATATACTTGTGTTTCATCCGCTTACTGTAGAGAATAAAACCTGAGTAGAGAGAGAGAGAGAGAGAGAGAGAGAGAGAGAGGAATTTTACACTCACCAGGCTCACCTATTGTCTCTCTAAGGTTTAATCGCTGTGTGTGTGTATGTGTGTGTGTGTGTGTATGTGTGTGTGTGTGTGTGTATGTGTGTGTGTGTGTGTCTCATTATCCTGTGACACACAATCATTCATTTTCTCGAGTTCCTCTCTCTCTCTCTCTCTCTCTCTCTCTCTCTCTCTCTCTCTCTCTCTCTCTCTCTCAAACACACTATCCTTCTCCTTCCATCCCTCTCACCCACCCCCTTGCCCCCCCCCCTCCTCCTCTTCCTTCCCCGCCTTTCCTCTGTCTCCCCCTCCCCCCACTTCCTCCTCCCTTCCCTCTCACAGCCCACTTCACCCCCTCTCTCCCTCCCACTTCCTTCCTCCTCCTATCTCTTTCACCTCTCCTCCCTTCTCACTCCCACTTCCTCCTCCATTCCTCTCTCCTTCTGCTTCTCCCTTCCCTCCTCCTCCTCTCCTCCCCCCCCCCCCCTCCTCTTACCAATTTGGGTTCATCCTGTCGGGAGGTTTACGAGGGTGACCTATTTCTGTGACGGACTTCCCATCCCTCCCTATCTTCTTTATTTCCCTTCTCCCTATCTCCCTATCTCTCCCTATCTCTCCTCTCTTTCACTATCCTTATCTCCCTCCTTTCCGTTTATTTTCTCCTTTCTCCCTCGCTCTACTTCCCTCCCTTCCTCCTTTCCCTCCTTCTCTCCCTATTTGCTCTTCCCTCCTTTCCCTCCTTCTCTCCCTATTTGCTCTTCCCTCCCTCCCTCCCTCCCTTCTCTTCTCTCTCCCTTCCTTTCTCTTACCTCATTTATTATACCCATGTTGTCTCAACCATTTGCCCGTGTGTGTTCCGCAGCTACCAACACACACACACACACACACACACACACACACACACCAGTTAAATGTGTTCTTAACTGAATAATATTTGAGAATCAGCTGTTAAACCCCCACTCACTTCTAACACTACCCCCACTCACTTCTAACATTACCCCCACTCACTTCTAACACTACCCCCACTCACGTCTAACATTACCCCCACTCACTTCTAACATTACCCCCACTCACGTCTAACATTACCCCCACTCACTTCTAACACTACCCCCCACTCACTTCTAACATTACCCCCACTCACTTCTAACATTACCCCCACTCACTTCTAACATTACCCCCACTCACGTCTAACACTACCCCCACTCACTTCTAACATTACCCCCACTCACGTCTAGCATTACCCCCACTCACTTCTAACACTACCCCCACTCACTTCTAATATTACCCCCACTCACGTCTAACATTACCCCCCACTCACTTCTAACATTACCCCCCACTCACTTCTTACACTACAACACTCACCTTTTACACAACACCCACTCACTTCTACAACGCCCACTCACTTCTAACACAGCGCCCACTCACTTCTAACACAGCGCCCACTCACTCTAACACTGGTGCTGGGGCTCACGGGAATGTCTTCGTACACAACTTCCAACTTTTAATTTGAGTCAAGTTTGTGAGTCAGCTTAAGTTAGGGACGTGAGGAGAGTCGCTTCGTAATACTCCCATAACACCCTAAGATAGTGTGTGTGTGTGTGTGTGTGTGTGTGTGTGTTCATAAATGATATAAGTAAAGATGAGATATTTATTGATTTTGTTGTTTATGTGGTCAGTGAGATATGTTTGTTTATCGGTGTTCTAATTGGTTGATTGATCATGACGTAATGGTGACGTCATAGCCTTTACTGTTACTTTCACGTGGACTGGGACCCAAAACATCTTTAAATAGTTTTTTTTAGTAAATATTTGTTGCGTTATGTGAGTCTTATAAGGGAGATGTATGATTATATGCCAAGAAGCTACAAGTTGAAGTATCTAGGTAGTGATAGGTGTAAATTAATACAAATATATGACTCTCTCTCTCTCTCTCTCTCTCTCTCTCTCTCTCTCTCTCTCTCTCTCTCTCTCTCTCTCTCTCTCTCTCTCTCTCTTTACATTTGGTCGACGTAAATGGCGAAGAATATTTCATGTGCCCGGAGAGTGGTGGTGGTGGTGGTGGTGGTGAGTAGTAGGGGTGGAGGTAGGAGGGGGAGTGGATGGTAAGGTAGTTACAGTGGAGGGTAAGTTACAGTCTATGAAGAGTTACGGTCGACATATAACAGGAATTTTGGCTACAGATCAGAGAAAGAGATCATAATTTTTTGGTCAGGCTTTTTTAAGTTTATACCAAGTAGCTTTAATTTCCAAATAATAATAATAATAAATGGTTATCGATTCTGCATAAAGTGATAATGACGTCATAAGAGACTGTTTCCCTGACGCTGATGGTAAGTAAAGCCAGGAGACCCCCCCCCCCTCTCTCTCTCTCTCTCTGACATATAAAAACTATTCTCTTTTGCATATCACTCCCTCCTTCTTCCTCTTCTCGTCTCTCCCTCTGTCCCCCTCCCAGCATCGTTCCCTCCCTTGCTCTTTCACTCCCATCCTCAATCTCTCCCTACCAGCATTTCACCCTCCTTCTCAGAATCCCTCCCTCACAGCATCACTCCCTTCCTCCCAGCATCACTCCCTCTCTCCCTGCATCACTCCCTCCCTCCCGGGATCACTCCCTCCCTTACAGCATCACTCCCTCCCTCCCAACATCACTTCCTCCCTCACAGCATGACTCCCTCCCTTACTGCACCACTCCCTCCCTCCCAGCATCACTCTCTCCTACCCAGCATCACTCCCTCCCTCCTAGTATCACTCCCTCCCTCCCAACATCACTCCCTCCCTCCCTCCCAACATCACTCCCTCCCTCCCTCCCAACATCACTCCCTCCCTCATAGTATCACTCCCTCCCTCCCAACATCACTCCCTCCCTCATAGTATCACTCCCTCCCTCCCAACATCACTCCCAACATCACTCCCTCCTTCCCAACAACACTCCCTCCCTCCCAACATCACTCCTTCCCTCATAGTATCACTCCCTCCTTCCCAACATCACTCCCTCCCTTGCTTTTTTTTCTTTTTTTTTTAAGGGGATTAGCCTACCCGGGTACAGGTCACTGACCCACATTGGGGCCTGGGGGGCGAAAATGTAGTAGGAGTAGTAGTAGTAGTAGTAGTAGTAGTAGTAGTAATAGTAGTAAAAATAATAATAATAATAATAATAATAATAAAGAATTACAAAAATGAAAAAAGATAAAAAGTGAGAAACAATATACTGCATATATGTTGTGTTGTCAATGGTAAGAGAAACAATTGAGACCCTGCAATTGTGTGTAAATGAGGCAGAAAGTCACATCATCAACCTGGGACTTGGTCACATATGGCAGCAGGGTCTACCATTAGACAACACATTATGCTTCCAATATCTTCCCAGGCGGTAGTACCTCCCTGTTTGGTAGCTGCCTACTGCCTACTACTAAGTGAGCTGCCTCACTCCCTCCCTCCCAGCATCACTCCCTCCCTCCCAACATCACTCCCTCCTTCCCAGCATCACTCCCTCCCTCCCAACATCACCTCCTCCCTCCCAACATCACTCCCTCCCTCCTAACATCACTCCCTCCCTCCCAGCATCAATCCCTCCCTCCCTACATCACTCCCTCCCTCCCAACATCACTCCCTCCCTCCCTCCTAGTATCACTCCCTCCTTCCAAACATCACTCCCTCCCTCCCAGCATCACTCCCTCCCCCCCAACATCACTCCCTCCTTCCCAACATCACTCCCTCCCTCCCAGCATCACTCCCTCCTTCCCAACATCACTCCCTCCTTCCCAGCATCACTCCCTCCCTCCCAACATCACCTCCTCCCTCCCAACATCACTCCCTCCCTCCTAACATCACTCCCTCCCTCCCAGCATCAATCCCTCCCTCCCTACATCACTCCCTCCCTCCCAACATCACTCCCTCCCTCCCAGCATCACTCCCTCCCTCCTAGTATCACTCCCTCCCTCCCAGCATCACTCCCTCCCTCCCAACATCACTCCCTTCATCCCAGCATCAATCCCTCCCTCCCTATACATCACTCCCTCCCTCCCAACACCACTCTCTCTCTCACCAGCATCACTCCCTCCCTCCTAGTATCACTCCCTCCCTCAAAGCATCACTCCGTCCCTCCCAACATCACTCCCTCCCTTCCAGCATCACTCCCTCCCTCCCAACATCACTCCCTCCCTCCCAACATCACTCCCTCCCTCCCAGCATCAATCCCTCCCTCCCAACATCACTCCCTCCCTCCCAGCATCACTCCCTCCCTCCCAGCATCACTCCCTCCCTCCCAACATCACTCCCTCCCTCCCAGCATCACTCCCTCCCTCCCAGCATCCCTCCCAGCATCACTCCCTCCCTCCCAACATCACTCCCTCCCTCCCAGCATCACTCCCTCCCAGCATCACTCTCTCCCTCCCAGCATCACTCCCTCCCTCCTAGTATCATTCCCTCCCTCCCAGCATCACTCCCTTCCTCCCAACATCACTCCCTCCCTCCCAGCATCACTCCCTCCCAGCATCACTCTCTCCCTCCCAGCATCACTCCCTCCCTCCCAGCATCACTCCCTCCCTCCCTCCTGTTCTTATCCAGGGTTACAACAAATCAATACTCTCGTTCAGGCGTCCCGGATAGCTCCCGGCGGCGCCACCCACCCAACAAACTCTTATTCTTCTTATTTTTACACTAATTTTCGTTAAATTTACAGTATTCGCGTATTTTAGCTAATTATATCGTGTTTTTCCTTTTCATGTGTATTTTCCTGATTTTTTTCGATAATTTCGTCTTATTTTTGGACGATTTTATCGTATTATTGAATATTTGTCCTTTTTTATACATTTTTATTTTCCCTTGTTTTATTTTCCCCTTTTTTATATATTTTCCTTTATTATATCGTATTTTCCCCTTATTTTATATAATTATCCCTTATTTTATCGTATTTTCCCCTATTTTCCCTAATTTTATCTTATTTCTTCGTATTATATCGCATTTCATCTTATTTTCATTCTTTCTTAATTTCCCTTTATTTTATTTTCTCTTATTTTTCCCTCGTTAAAATTATCCGTATTTTTGTTTTATTTTATTTCATTTGTTTTGTCTTGTTTTTTTTATTTGTTCTTTTAATTTTTTATCCCATATTCTGTATTTTCTTTATTTTAATTCACTTATTTTTCTTTTTATTTCTTTTTTTCTTTTTAAATTTTCTTTTTATTTCGTTTTCTTTTTTAAATTTTCTTTTTATTTTCTCTATTTACTCCTTTTCATCTTTTTTTTCTATTCTCTCTATCTTTTTAATATATATTTTTTTCGGTATTTTTAAATTTTTCTTACATTTCTGTGTCTACAGTTTTCTTAATATTTTTTTTTGTATTTCTCTGTAGTTGTGTTTCTTTTGTTCTGTTTTTATATTGGTTTATTTTATTTCTCCTTAGTCTGTTATTTTGTTTTTGTTTTTTGTTGTGTATTTTATCTCGTATATTTATTATTCTGGTTTTTATTTCTTTTCTTTTTATTTTTTTAATATTTCTATATTTTTCGGTCTTTTATATTTTGTTTTATATTTCAATAATGTATTTCCTATATTAATAAATTAGTATTTTCGAATTTTTTACTGTATTTTTGTATTTATGGATAATTTTGTATATTTCCGTTTATTGGATATTTTCAGTATAGATCGGCTGCCTCTTGAGCTTAGCCTCGGCTTTACGTACAAGAATTTAAGAATATCTAAATCCGTGACATACACTTTATAGTCAGTTTATGGACGCTATAGTCACTTTATGGTCACTAGAGACACTTTATGGACACTATAAATACTTTATGGACACTATAAACACTTTATGGAAACTATAGTTACTGTATGGACAGTTTATAAGCACATTACAAACACCTTAATATTAATATATATATATATATATATATATATATATATATATATATATATATATATATATATATATATATATATATATAAAACAAACACTTAATAAAAACACCTTACAATGTGTAATCAAACACGTCACAAATAAATACTTTGCAAAAATACTTTACAAAGAAACAACTTTACAAAAACAGCTACGGATTCATGAGAGGCAAATCTGTATTCGAAAGAGGATTCTGTTTATTCGTTTACCCGGGACTTTTTTTTTTTTTTTAGATGAAAAATTACACATTTTTTTCTTATTTAAGTTACTGGTTTATTAGGGTGAGGGGGGTGGGTGATGGAGGTGATGATGGGGAAGGAGAAGGGGCGAGAGTGGGGATGGGGAGGTGAAGGGAAGGAGACACACAGACATACAGATATAGCGAAAAGATGTAAGAGAGAGAGAGATGAAGTAGCCAACATTAGCGTCAGAAGAGACCAACTGATTCACCTCTCCTCCTGTGCTAATATTTGGTGTCTAATGACTGGACTCTCTCTCTCTCTCTCTCTCTCTCTCTCTCTCTCTCTCTCTTACGTGTTTAAACATCATGCTGCACACACCCTCACCAACCACACATGATGCTGCACACCCCCCACCAACCATACATCATGCTGCACACCCCCCACCAACCACACATCATGCTGCACACCCCCCACCAACCACACATCATGCTGCACACCCCCACCAATCACACATGCTGCACACCCCCCACCAACCGCACATCATGCTACACACACCCCACCAACCGCACATCATGCTGCACACCCCCCACCAACCACACATCATGCTGCACACCCCCCACCAATCACACATCATGCTGCACACCCCCCACCAACCACACATCATGCTGCACACCCCCCACCAACCACACATCATGCTGCACACCCCCACCAATCACACATCATGCTGCACACCCCCCACCAACCGCACATCATGCTGCACACACCCCACCAACCACACATCATGCTGCGCAACCCCCACCAACCGCACATCATGCTGCACACACCCCACCAACCACACATCATGCTGCACACACCCCACCAACCGTACATCATGCTGCACACCCTCTACCAACCACACATTATGCTGCACACCCCCCCCGCCAACCACACATCATGCTGCACACCCCCCACCAACCGTACATCATGCTGCACACCCTCACCAAGCCGGCGGTAAAGACAGCACCAGAGGTTTAGGTTGTGTAGGGTAATGGTACGAAACGAACTGTGTCTTACATCGCTGTTAATGCTGTTTTGCTGTCCCGGCTGTGAACCTGCAATGCCAGCTATTGTCATGGGAAGGCCGTAGAGTTGTCACGAGCACTGAACCACGACGGACCGCGACGAACCACAACGGACCAGGATTGCTGTGAATGGTTGGCTCATTGGGTCGCGTCTCTGTTGTTATTCAACCTTATCGTTCCCTCCTTTATTTATTGTCACTATTCTTATTCTTTCGTATTATTTTTTTTCATATAAATTTTTGGTTTTCCTTTATAGTGAGCAAAAATGTTAGTTGTTGATGGCTTTTGTTGAGAGAGAAAGAGAGAGAGAGACAGGAAGAAAGACTTAGAAAAAGAGAGAAAGAGAGAGAGATAGATAGAGAGAGTAAACTGAACACACTTTAGCGCTCAGCAATACACTTACTGCCCGTCCTTCCCTTAAGATTTAATTCAGTGCACGCTTGAATCTTTTCCCTCCTCTAGGGTTAATGGCTGTGCGCGCGCGTGTGTGTGTGTGTGTGTGTGTGTATGTGTGTGTGTGTGTAAAATAACTCATGAATGGCAACGGTTCGCGCAATGATAAACATGATTATTTGGGGATTAAAGAAAACGATGACATGAGACAGTCTCCAGGGTGACTAGTTTAATTTACAGTAGCACCCTCACTAATTCATTATTTACTCCGCCATGGCAACGGTTCGTGGCCCGGGTTTGTATACGCCATTAAACCTTAAAAGAAATAATGACCTTATTCTTAGAAGTTCCATTAAAAGCGACAATATATTTTTATAGTAGCGTTGCTCCATTATCTTTACTGTTATGTAATTGGCTAGATGTTTACGATCCCTTAATGGTGGCGCAGTTGTTTGTGGCTCTCTCTCTCTCTCTCTCTCTCTCTCTCTCTCTCTCTCTCTCTCTCTCTCTCTCTCTCTCGGGTTGGCTTTATGTGACCATCAAGATGAATAAATATTGACAGGAGAAATGGCGCTGGACGACTTGACGTGGCTGCACCAGTATAGTGGTTCCATGGTCACTGTAGCACTATAGGACCACTAAAGTGTCGCCATGGTCACTGTAACGCACTTAGAACCAGTATAGTGGCGCCATGGTCACTGTAACACACCTTAGAACCAGTATAGTGGCGCCATGATCACTGTAACACACCTTAGAACCAGTATAGTGGCGCCATGGTCACTGTAACACACCTTAGAACCAGTATAGTGGCGCCATGATCACTATAACACTTTAGGTCCGGTATAGTGTCGCCATGGTCACTGTAACACATTTAGGACCAGTATAGTGTCGCCATGGTCACTGTAACACTATTATTGTGCATATTTCTCCTCTCTCTCTCTCTCTCTCCCCCCCTCCCCCTCCCCCCCCCCCACCCAATAATCTCCGCCTCTGAATAAATTTTCGATACCTATCAATAACATGACCCGGAAAAGCCTAGTTCACGACCCTGATCTTGTGAGTTGCTCATATCCTCACAACCCCCCGTCATTTAACTCACAACCCCACAACACTCACAACTCACAACCTCACGTCACTCACAATCACAACCCCACAACACTCACAACTCACAACCTCACGTCACTCACAATCACAACCCCACAACACTCACAACTCACAACCTCACGTCACTCACAATCACAACCCCACGACACTCACAACCTGACGTCACTCACAACCCCACGACACTCACAACTCACAACCTCACATGAATCGGTGAGTCGGTGAGTCAGTAACTGTATGAGTTAGTGAGTCGGTGAGTCAATGAATGGATGAGCGAGCGAGTCGGTGAGTGAGTGAGTCAGTGAGTGGATGAGTCGGTGAGACAATGAGTGGGTGAGTCAGTGAATGGATGAGTCAGTGAGTCGGTAATACAGTTTAAACAATATTTTTAAAGTCTCAAGAGAAAATAATTAAGTCTGTGATTATGTTGTCATGAGTGATAATCATTTTCCTGTAGTTCACCTGGCAGGCTGCTGATTGGCTGCTGCTGCTCCCCGTTAATGAGGTAGTTTATTTCAAATATACAACATATTTCACTTAACATCATTAACGTTATTGTATGTTAACGTAGAACATTATTACCATTTTAACATTAACAAAACTGTCAATACACAACATTTATAGCCAGTAATGTCTTTCCTGTATCAGCGCTGACTCACAATCTTGAGTCAGTATCTATCAGCGCTGACTCACAATCTTGAGTCAGTATCTATCAGTGCTGACTAACAATCTTGAGTAAGTTTCTATCAGTGCTAGTTTATTGTGCATTCCATACTCATCCTGTGAACGGTAGAGCAAAAAGGATTACAGAGTAGAAGCCACAAGGGGTGTTTATCAGGCCCCAGTGATCAAGATATTATGGCGTTGAGTGTTACAGAGTATCTCCAGTACATTGCTTACGTCGGTACATAGAATTTTGACTAGGTACCAGATGCCTAGTGTGGATACAGCCTTAGTATATCAGCTATCTTGTCATCAGAGGTAAAGTGCTGTGCCATTGTATACACAGTGTGCTTGGATCTATCTCTATAAGGTACTATATTTTTTTCACAGTGTAAGACGTAGTGTTAGAGTGTGTGGCCGTGTGTCTGGCCGATCATTTAGAGTTTACCTAGAGGGCGTCGGGGAGACCAAGGCAACAGTAGTGGAGAGAGGGGGACATGGAGGGAAGCGTCAGGAGAAGGAAGGGGAAAGGGATAGGAAAGAAAGGGGGAAGAGAGGAGAAAAGATAGAAGAAGAGTGCGTGGTCGAGGCGAGACGGAGGAGGAAGGGAGAGTGTGTGGTCGGGGATGGAGGGAAGGAAAGAAAGAAGGGGCATAAGACTTGAATTTAACATTGAGAAGAAAAAAACGGGTGATATTGGACGTCGTAAAAATCACATCAAATTTTATAGAATAATTTACTTTCTTTCTTTTTTATTTTTGGTAATCATCGTAACATTTGGCGAATATTATCGAGAAATTGGCGAATATTACAGGAAAATTGGCGAATGTTACTTATATTAATGAGAAAAAAATAACGAATCTATTAACATTAACGACATTTCTTAACATTTCAGCGAATATTATTAACATTTCTTATCTTCGTTAACGTAAGACAAAATATAAACATTGAGGAAAAGTTAAAGAAAATGGGATATATAGATAGATAACTTAGATAATAGCAAGACATTTTATGGCTTGTTGTGGTTTTGAGCTTACTATAGTGACTAGAGAGAAAGCGAGAGAATTGGAGAGAGAGAGAGAGAGAGAGAGAGAGAGAGAGAGAGTCAATTTCTCAGTAATTAATCACGCCATCATTACCATCTCGTTAACAAATACATCAACTTTCTTAATTATCCTCACCGTCATTATCTTTCTAATTCTTTCATTATCTGTCTAATTCTTTCATTATCTGTCTACTTCTTTCATTATCTTTCTAATTCTTTCATTATCTACTTACCTCTCTCATTATCTACCTGTTTCTCTTCCTCTTTCTTCCTCACCTGTGGAAGAGAGAGAACACAAGAATTAATAAGAAGAAATAAGGAAAAAATACGAATAAATAAGATAAATGAATAATGAAGGGGGTGAATAATCTAATAATTGACTGAATGACTTATTGACTGACTGATTGATCCCCTAACTGACTGACTGACCCAATAACTGACTGATTGATCCCCTAATTAACTGAATGACCCACTGACTGACTGATTGATTGACTCACTGACTGATTGACCCACTGGCTGACTGACCCACTGGCTGACTGACCCACTAGCTGACTGACCCACTAGCTGACTGACCCACTAGTTGACTGACCCACTGACTGTCTGATTGACCCACTGGCTGACTGACCCACTAGCTGACTGACCCACTAGTTGATTGACCCACTCGTTGACTGACCCACTGACTGTCTGACTGACCCACTGGCTTACTGACCCACTGATCGATTGGCTGACTGGCTGACCTGCCCACTGTTTAACTGATTAACTGACTGGCTCTTTCACTTACTCACTTAATAACAGCTTATTTAACAGCTGAGACACTTAATAACAGCTTATTTAACAGCTGAGACACTTAATAACAGCTTATTTAACAGCTGAGACACTTAATAACAGCTTATTTGACGGCAGTGTCACATTTTTGGCCTAAATTCCATTTCCTGAAGCCTAGAGTCAGACGTTGGGACGAGTGATTCACGTGTTCGATTGCTATCATCTGTTTACCTTCTAAGTGCGGGGCATCAAGGTGCCAATCCACACAACCAGTTAGGGCAGAAAGTCCTTGGTGTACGGATTAGCTCTTTCGCCACTACTGTTAAGGCGAGTTAAATTGGTTCCTCTGACAGCCTTGTTGACCTTTCATAAGTGATGTAGAGGTGTGTGTGTGTGTGTGTGTGTGTGTGAATGCTAATATACACACACCTCATCATTTACCCACCATATTCTTCTTCTTCTTCCCCTCATCCTTCTCTTCCTCTCCCCTTCTCTCGGTTCTCTTTCATTTCCCCCATTCTTCTTCTATCGACGTTTGTTACCCCTCCTAATCTTCCTATTCCCCTCTCCTTCCCTCTTCCTCATCCTCTGCCATCGTTCTTATCCCCCTCCTCTTCCTTCCCCTTCATCTTCTCTCATTTTCCTCCTCTTCGTCTCCCCTCATTCTCCTCCTCTCCCTCTTCCTCATTTTCTTCTTTTCCAGCATTTTTTTTTTCTCTTCTTCCCGCAACCTCCTCCTCCTCTTCCTTCCTTCCTCTCTTCCTCCTACCTATCCTTCCTCCTCCTTCTCCTCTTCCTTCCTTCCTCTCTTCCTCCTCCCTATCCTTCCTCCTCCTCCTCCTCTTCCTTCCTTCCTCTCTTCCTCCTTCCTCCTCCTTCTCCTCTTCCTTCCTTCCTCTCTTCCTCCTCCCTATCCTTCCTCCTCCTCCTCCTCTTCCTTCCTTCCTCTCTTCCTCCTCCCTATCCTTCCTCCTCCTTCTCCTCTTCCTTCCTTCCTCTCTTCCTCCTACCTATCCTTCCTCCTCCTCCTCCTCCTCTTCCTTCCTTCCTCTCTTCCTCCTCCCTATCCTTCCTCCTCCTCCTCCTCTTCCTTCCTTCCTCTCTTCCTCCTCCCTATCCTTCCTCCTCCTCCTCCTCTTCCTTCCTTCCTCTCTTCCTCCTACCTATCCTTCCTCCTCCTCCTCCTCTTCCTTCCTTCCTCTCTTCCTCCTACCTATCCTTCCTCCTCCTCCTCCTCTTCCTTCCTTCCTCTCTTCCTCCTACCTATCCTTCCTCCTCCTTCTCCTCTTCCTTCCTTCCTCTCTTCCTCCTCCCTATCCTTCCTCCTCCTCCTCCTCTTCCTTCCTTCCTCTCTTCCTCCTACCTATCCTTCCTCCTCCTTCTCCTCTTCCTTCCTTCCTCTCTTCCTCCTACCTATCCTTCCTCCTCCTTCTCCTCTTCTTTCCTTCCTCTCTTCCTCCTCCCTATCCTTCCTCCTCCTCCTCCTCTTCCTTCCTTCCTCTCTTCCTCCTACCTATCCTTCCTCCTCCTTCTCCTCTTCCTTCCTTCCTCTCTTCCTCCTACCTATCCTTCCTCCTCCTCCTCCTCCTCTTCCTTCCTTCCTCTCTTCCTCCTACCTATCCTTCCTCCTCCTCCTCCTCCTCTTCCTTCCTTCCTCTCTTCCTCCTACCTATCCTTCCTCCTCCTCCTCCTCTTCCTTCCTTCCTCTCTTCCTCCTACCTATCCTTCCTCCTCCTCCTCCTCTTCCTTCCTTCCTCTCTTCCTCCTCCCTATCCTTCCTCCTCCTCCTCCTCTTCCTTCCTTCCTCTCTTCCTCCTACCTATCCTTCCTCCTCCTCCTCTTCCTTCCTTCCTCTCTTCCTCCTACCTATCCTTCCTCCTCCTCCTCCTCTTCCTTCCTTCCTCTCTTCCTCCTACCTATCCTTCCTCCTCCTCCTCCTCCTCTTCCTTCCTTCCTCTCTTCCTCCTCCTCCTTCCTATCACAGGTATTGTTCAGCTCGACATTAAGAACAAAATACCATCTCGTACAAAAGTCAGGCACGTGTG